>NLAK01000196.1:0-10676 GCA_002370295.1 Metschnikowia bowlesiae | reverse complement strand
CCGGTTTGTTGCGTCGATGAGTGTCCCGTGGCCACCAAAAAAGTCCACCGCTTTTCTGGAAGTCGCACCATTTGCAAACTTCGCGTTTTAGCATTCAGAGCCGGGTTCAAGTCTATGAAAAGGGACTTGCTCAATTTGGATTTACCCCAATGCAGGCCGCTAGACGCAACGGACCCGGATAATTTGGCCGTTTTGGCTCGTAAGTACAACACCGAAAAGGATGAGATGTCAAAGTACCGCGCGAAACTTGACTGCAATTTCCAGAAAGCGGCTGCGCGAGCCCAGGAAACGAGAGATGTGCTTGCAAAGCATGCACGCACCTCACCCAATGCACATTGGAAAAAGTACCAAGTAAGCTATCGACCTAGATATGGCCTTGATGCAGAGCTCTTCTATGCAGAGGGCCATCCTGCTCGCGATCTCCCCTACAAACTGAGGCTCAGCAACAATCGATATGAGACTTGGAAACCGGATCTGAAGCCACAGCGGGTTCAAAAGCCGAGGGCCTCAGATGCAAGGCCTCTAGCAAATAGGAATCCAGAAAGGCGGGCTCCTGAAAGACGGGCTCCTGAAAGAAAGGTTCCCCAAGTTAGAGCTCCGGCGCCTTCCACATTAAGGTATTCCGCAATTAGGGTTTCTGAAGACAAAGTCCCGGATTTGAAAACTGTCCAAAGGGAAATTCCTGAATTCAGAATTTCCGAGGAGAAAGCTTCCGGAACTATTTCTCCACCAAGGGTCGCAACTTATCGAATCCCAACTTGGAATACTCCCAATGGGAGTACGCAGAATTGGAATGTTCCCAATGCAGAAACGGCGCAAGCTCTCCGGGCAGCAAGTCCAGAGCTCAAGAATCTCAGGGGTACAAGTCCACAGCTGAAGAGTCTCAGCGGCACAATTCCGGAACTTAAGAATTTTTGGACTGAAAATCCTTGGACTGAGAACCCTTGGGCTGAAAATCCCTGGGCTGCAAATCCATGGACAACAACCACCGCGGAGGCAATTACCAGGGTTGGAAGTCCCTTGAATTCAAGTGCCAAAGTTGTAACTCCAGAGGTTACAAACGCTCAGGGCACAATTGCCAGGGTTGAAAACCCCTCGATTTTGAGTGCCAGGGTTGCAATTCCAGAGGTTGCAATTGCTCAGGACACACTCACCAGGGTTAAAAGTCCCTTGATTTTGAGTGCCAGGGTCNTGCAATTCCAGAGGTTGCAATTGCTCAGGACACACTCACCAGGGTTAAAAGTCCCTTGATTTTGAGTGCCAGGGTCACAACTCCAGAGGTTGCAAATGTTCAAGACACAGTCCCTGAATGTGAGGTCATTGAGAGTCACGATATGGTGGCTGAAGTTCCTGCAGAGGTCCTTGAAGTTCTAGATGAGGCTCAAACACTCTTGGATACGCCCCTCCCGGACTTCCTTGTCGCCCTAGGTAACTTGATCTCGCCGGAGCTGACACTTCCAAAATCAATAGCTGAAAGCGCCATACCAGACCATGGCGATAAGGTCGTTGCTGAGATCGAGGAGATCATCCCTGAGATTCCTCTTGCCGCGAAAAAAGAGCCTCTCAAGGCAAAGATCGCGATCAACTTTGGAAAAAGCCAGTCAGGAATCGCCAGCCGCAAAGCAGCGTTGTTTGATCGAGCTGCAAAGGCTAATGCTGTGAAACCTACCCGGATTCCTGACGTGATAAAGGTGGCATTGAAGCACAGGTCTGAAGTTCTTAATGGAAAATTTGAGGGTGAGGAGGTGGAGCGCGAAGTCGTGGCCGCCCCATTTAAAAAGTTGGATCTCTCGAAGTTTATCCACATTGAGGAGGCGCTCAGTTCGAAACAACATGGCTCATTCGGAATAAAGACTTCTCTCAAGGAGCGGTTTCCAGCAAAGCCTCCTGCACCAATCAAGGCCTTCAATGCTAAGGAAATTACCACCGCACTCAAGGATCGGTTTCCAGGCAAGCCGCCAGTTCCAATCAAGCAATTCAATGCCAGTGAAATCACCACTGCGCTTAAGGATCGGTTTCCATTAAACCCTCCTTCCAATGTCAAAGGTTTTGATGCAAGCGCAATAACTACAGCGCTTAAGGACCGGTTTCCAG
Organism: Metschnikowia bowlesiae; assembly: GCA_002370295.1. Taxonomy (NCBI): domain Eukaryota; kingdom Fungi; phylum Ascomycota; class Pichiomycetes; order Serinales; family Metschnikowiaceae; genus Metschnikowia; species Metschnikowia bowlesiae. The sequence goes on along the minus strand of NLAK01000196.1, from coordinate 8,582 downwards.
TGAACCCAACTACCAAGGTCAAAGGTTTTGATGCAAGCGCAATAACTACAGCGCTTAAAGACAGGTTTCCAGTGAACCCTCCTACCAAGGTCAAGGGCTTTGACTCAAGTGCGATTACTACAGCGCTTAAAGACCGGTTTCCAATGAAGCCCCCTGGCGCAGCCAAATCTTCTGTGCCTAAGGAGATAACTACTCCACTCAAGGATCGTTTTCCAATCAAAGAAGCTGCACCAGTCGCACCAGCACCAGTCAAAGTTGCACCAGTCAAAGTTGCACCAGTCGAGGCTCTCAAAAAGAGTCTTAATCCTACTAACGAAGCCACCAAACCTGTCCACATCGTAAAGAAGATTGCGGCCGCTATCACCTTCTCTCACGAAACAAAAGTGGACAGCTGGCTTCACAAACCCAAAGGCCAACTTTGGGTTGAGCTTGAGATGGAAGCCCTCTTTCTTCCTCATCTCGACAAAAACACTTTCGAGTTGCAATGTCTTAGCATTGACTTGAAGATGCTCGGTCAGACTGAGGCCGAGAATAAACTCAACGAGTACTTGGCCTACTTGAAACTTGTGGTGAGCGTTGCAAAGCACGAGGAAACCTTGAGGGGTGACACAATGGTGGGCGGTGGCACCAACAGAAGACAAGCACCAACCTTCATCAATTTCCTTCCAGAAGAGATGGCTCACGAGTTGGTGAATCCTTGCTCTAGTCACCTTTTACAATTACAAGCAGCAGTGCGCACACAGGATAGTTTGATGAACAAGTGCAAGAAGACGTTTTTAGCACAGTTCAGTGTCCATGAGCGCATTGAGGCATATCTACTTACCCTTCTAGAGAGTGTTCAGGCTACCGGCAAAGACTTTGTGAAATTCTGTACTGATATCGCGGGCGATGAAAGTTCAGACGAACACTTGGCCAACTATGAGCACACACTCTCTACCATGATGGAGGATATGGAGACCATGGAATACATGGACTACAGTGCAAAGGAGAGTATTGGAAAGATTGAGGCAGGCTTTAGTGTAAGCTTGGCCAATGTGATCCAGGGTCACAATGATGCCTACGCCTTTAAAGAAAGGTACCTGCAACAGTTCCACAATGTGTGGATGCAAGCACTCCGTCGTCGTCCATTATCTACGAAGGAATTGGACGAGTTGATTGGCTGTCTCAGCCTGGAAAACCAGAACAGTTTCTCGGAGGAATGCCACCACTTGAAGGCACATGAAGTATCGCTGCAGAAGTTGGAGCGCATCAAGGCTCTCCACCATACAGTGAGCCGTGCGCGCGCTGACTTGCAACTGACTTTTGAGAAGGTGACACTGCGATTCGCAACACATGTTTACGAGTCCCATGGAGTGAAACGCAAATGAATGAAGATTGAAGAGGAACGATGAAAGATAAGAAACCAAAAAAGAAAAAAAATAAAAAAAAAAAGAAAAAATAGAAAAAGAGTCGCTTCAATGGCTTGTCGCAGGCGAGTGAAATACTGTGGTTACTTACTAACTGGTATTGCAGAAGAAAAGTATGGAAATTTGGAAATTGCATGACCTTTTTTGGCGAGGTTTGATGGTATTGCTGAGTTGCTTTGCGGTAATGAACTCCATTGCGAGCTGGATTGAGAATGTTGAAATGAACCCTTGGAGGTGGGATTATGGATGACATTCGGGGATTCGGCGACCATAACGGGATTGTGAAACATTGCAACTCAGGAATATCCAGGACCAAACCAAACGGGAGGGGAATTGGCATGGGATTCTTTGATGAGGTTTGATGGTATTTCTGCGTTGTTTTGCGGTAATGAACTCCATTGCGAGCTGGATGAAGAATGCTGAAATGAACCCTTGGAGGTGGGATTATGGAAGACATTCAGGGATTCGGCGACCATAACGGGATTGTGAAACATTGCAACTTAGGAATATCCAGGACCAAACCAGAGCGGAAGTGCCTATCCAGAGATCCATCACTTTGACTCTAAAACATCAGGGCGTATGGCGCCATGAGTATGACAGGAGCTTGTGTCTGACAGTGGGTGCGACTCGAGCCAAAAAAATGTGTTTGATTTTAATGTTAACTAAGAAACTTGTTGTAGAAAGTAGCGCACATGGAGTAGCTTCTTGTATGCTCAGGTTCCTGAACGCGTACAGTTGGACCCCCCTCTGATGATCAAATAGTGCTCGTTAAAGGTACCAAGGTGCTAACCATCCCACTTCACGGGAGTGTATATTACAACTCTCCACAGGTGGAGGGCCCTGTGCTGGTTATCTCAGAAAGCAAATCGACTCGGAGACCCGGAGTCCGACCAAGTGCAGGAGTCGGGAAAGTTAGGTACCTGTTGCTGATCACTGCCACGAGGAAATCTCTGGGAAATCAGACACCTTGGTTTCATGCTTAGTCTCATGGTTCTTCTATAAGAAACCTGAAGTACCGGGTGACCCACCCGCCGAAGCAAATGCTTCTGTTGTACACTGAAATCGTAACAGACTTCTTCACTGGCTTGTAAAAATACCTCGACGAATGTTCGAGCAGCAGGTGCCGAGCAGAACCATTATAGTAATTCCCGGTAATGAAGCGTCCGTATACGGAAGTATTATATTTCAACCCTGGGCAGTCTTTATTTTCAGAATAAGTAATTGCATCACCTGACAATGGAGTCTGAGACCCACTTGAAGCCTGAGACCCACTCGATATTTATTGACCCTTGGTGCTGCCTTTGGAACTATCCTGACGCCCCCGGTCTCTCGTGACTGGTTTACTGCCTGTCTGTTTTGAACGGTGTTCTCAATTTGTCGCATCATGGTGAAAACGCCCATCCTAGCACATACATGAACAGGTTTTTCAAATACCTCTCGTTCAGAACTTACTCATTAATACAGCAGGCAAACAAACACTCCATTTTGTCACAGGAAACACGTCGTACATGAATAGTGCAACCAGACGGCGAGTAATCTGCACACGTAAGGTCGCACCTCTACAATGCTCCCCCTAAGGCGTGGGATCTCCACCACCTGATCTTAGACAAATTGATTCAATACCCACACTGTCAGATCCATCATGAGTAGTGTGTTACCCAAAGATACACAATCGACCTGCAACAGGCGGTTACATGGTCAAAGCTACGGGAACTCACATGGAGGGGCGGATCCAACTCCGTCCACTGCTTTCAAGGCTAAGACGAGGGGCCGCCACTTGCACTTTATCGAGTGTAACGTCGTGCTTTTCTCGGATGCTGGCCGGCCCTGCATCAGACGCCACTTTGTCTAACTTTAGCCCAATTGGAGCCTTTGGATCGTAAAAGGGACACACACGTGAACAGTCACCCCATGGTCAAAAGGTGGTGCGATCGGGGCGCTGCCCTGGCCAGCTTTCGCCTAGATAAGTCTATATGATGCCCCATATTTAGATACTTCAACGAAAGGAGCTCTAGGTACGTGAAAAAGAAACTGAAATAACATGGCAAAGGCTCACAATAGAATGGTATCGAATTGTGGACGTTCCTGCACACAGGCCCCATCACGCTATCATTTACGATCAGATCAACTGCCCAGTACTTTGTGTACCACTGGAATAAAGACCACATAGGGCAAACGTTTTCGGGCCATTTCTTACTGGATCAATGATTTGAATTTGTCTTCAGACCCACAAGTCTCGCACACAACCCTGGAGAGTGAACCTACCCAGTTGAAGACCAAAGACTGAGCGCGCCAAATTAGCCACAACATGTTTTGGCTTCCTAAAGCGGCGTACGTGGACGACTGAAACACAAAAGTTTTTCACGGGTATATCAAAGGTGCCTCCAAGATCCAGGCCCACTAACACTAATGTATTTGCTAATGATGAAAAAGTCTCTACATATCCTCATGATGCAATGTCTATGCTTTTCGAACCTGGACCACCACGGAAATTTTGTCCGTGACTACTCAACGGTCCTCCAAGCACACCCTTGTATCACGCTGACTAGGGATTATCCTCTCTACTGCTCAAGTCCGGCATATAGGCAGTACTTCTGTATGTAATCGTTCGAAAATGGATCGTCCCAGCATCACATGCTGAACCCAGCTTAACAGCTTTCTGATGTAAACCCCGAGCTCAATTTGCCCTACAATTACAGTGTAGGTATGGAGTTTCAGAGCTCTGTTTCATACAGAACATTCCACTCCTCCTTTCGGCTATGAAACTGAGCATTGCCAGACCCGGGGCTACAAACCAATGCGACACCATTCTAAATTCATATCTGTGCTACATCGTTTGTATGTTTTTTAGTAGTAGCCTAACATATTCTTAATCATGAATGAAAGCTTCTGTGTCTGCAATTACCGTGCCCATAGTACTTGATGCAGAGTTTGCAGTACTTTTTTCTGGCAGGAAACCACCAGCTGCGATACCCAGTTGAAAGTCGCAGGCAGTTGCAAAAAGTTCTCCCAGGGACGAGTCGAACGTCCGATCGCAAGATTCCTATCCATTACAGTCTTGTGCCTTACCAGCTTGGCCACCGGGAGGTGATTAGAAAATACTGATCTGTTACGGGAGGCGTCATGTCTTGCTTCTGTGGAAATTAGCGTCTAAGTCAGCAGTCGCGCACAAAAGTGTGAACTCTATCTTCGAAGCTACCACAATTAGACCCTACATAGTAGGCCCACGACTCAAACCGAAATCACCTCAAATCATCGATTGCTTGAAGGGGAAATCTCTTATTGTGGAAGAATTCACCCTATCGCTTTCGGCTGGGTTTAAAGCTCCAGAGCAGATTCTTTCACGTTGATTAGACCAAAACAGAATGTGACAGTGGTGAAGACTCGTTCAAATCGACCATGAAAGGGTTCGTTCAGGAATCAGAATCAGACCTTGTGTTGGGAAATAACTTAAGTCACAGCTAGTAGGAAGACAAAGACTGAGATGAACGTGTAGATTCATGGGACGATGGTCTTGTTTTCTACTGTCTGCCTAACATTGTTTTACTCCTGTTGACGTCCGACTGATTAAAATGAATATTATTGCGGGACAACATATGGAAAAGAGCATCATAAAAAGGGCAGTTTAATGGACTATTGTCGGTGACGGCAATCCATGGATCCTAAGTAATATTCAATATTCAGGTTATAGAAGGGGGTTTGGAAGAGCTGAGCGCTTCTGGACAGGGTCTAGAGTGACCTGGGGAGCTTTACTGTAGAGTGTTCTGAAAACGAGAATGTAAACCAGCTTTCAGGGTGAAATTGAAGCTATTGTGATGCAAGCCTTGTATTTACTCAGCCAACTGAATACATACCTAAAACAAAGCTACTATAAAGTTTGTTGAATATAATTATAAAAGTCTGCCCTAAGACAATTACTTAAGGCATAAGCCAAAACTTGCAACTTTAAGGAATACATGCCTAATGGAAAGAGCAAATGATTAATAGTTGCTGAAATAAAAGAAGTAGAAAGGAACCACGCCACGCCATTCACCATAGACCATTCGCGGGGCCATGGTCACCTCTATATTGCTTTGAGATGGAGCGCAGCAGCCCAAAGCAGTCTTTTTGGCTTCCAAGTAGGATTTGGCCAACAATGGGTATCGCTTGTTCAGCGGAGCCCCCAATCATTATCAACGAAATCAAATATAATTTGTCCCGCATGCAGATCTGGTTTTCCAATGTGACTAAAGCAAAGAGAATTTGGAGTGGAGTGCTAGTAATGGGGCCTTCACAATCCTCGAATTCTTCTTCACCAGCTGAGAGCTCACGGAAGCTTCGCCACTATGGCCACGTTTTTTAATAAGGCATGCGATGGCCAGAATTCGGGGCAATAGTCTTTGGTTTCCTTAGTGGCAGGCCAACAAGAAGGAAAGACTGCTTCGATTGACTTGGACTTCTTCACAGGGACACCATCGGATGCACTGGAACCCGGTTCCAATTTCACATTTGCTTGTAGAGTGGCTTTCGGCTCTACCGAATTAGACCCAGGTTTGACCAAATCGGGATCAGAAGCTGCGTTGCCTGCATAAGAATTGATGGAAAGTTTGCATGCAAAGCTTTTTCTTATGGCTGTGCTTATCGCTTGGAAGGAATTACCACTCTCTACCTCCGAATCGTGATCTTCGCCAGTTTTGCGAGTTTTCGTATGAGATGTTCCACTATCTTTCAGCTCCAGGCTTGCTGTGGGGTATTCATATGAGAGGCCTTTTTTGTTTACATGCACGGAGTTTGCGATGGGATAAACGATAAGTGCACATCAATGGAAGTTACCGGGTCCGGGCGGGCTCGAGATATCATGACTGGCGACAACACTGATGACCGGGGACAGTCGTTTGCAACTGATGGTAATTCGCTGGCAATGTGAAATTTAGTTTGTTCCGTTTCGAGTATATCAATCAGCAAAGGGATTTGTTTACCAAATATCGGCTCCCTGGTTGCATGATCATATGAATATTTCGGCACCGCAGCATTTCCATCAAATTTCCTGGGATCCACTGCCGCAGAAGACGCACTATGTGTGGCATCTTCCTTCAGATGCTCATAGTCCCCATGTCTAGTCTCCCCGACCTGCTCGCGCCTGATGATCCTAATTTGACTGGTTCATGATTGGGCTCCCTTGGCGACTATAATTCCTTGGCTATCGAGTCGAAAAGATTGACATGTCTTGTTAACCGACTCGTCTCAGGTGATGAACCCTCTAATCTCGCGATTGGATCAGCATAAATCTCCACTGCATTCGTCAATCCTGATTATACTTCTTAGTACATATTAGACAATGCAAGAGTCTCAATTAAGGTAAGTTAATGGGCCATTGCACAACCAGGGATTGAACTGCAATCGTTGTGGGTCGCTCCATCATCAGTGCTGGACTAAAAGTGAGTCGAAGTACAAAGCAAAATCACCAATGTAAAGATCTTCACAATATTCGCCCTCACACTTTCTTCTATGGACTGCTTGAAAGTATAGATCGGCTCTGCTTTAGTGCAAGATCTCGTACTTGACAGACCCCGCAGATAGATAATAGTGAAGGTCCTGAACGGAGTGCCCCGAGCCCTGAACAAACCCGGCAAAGCCCAAGGGCCCCCGGTCACACTCTGCGCAAATCAAGAGGCGTTCCACGGACTCCAACACACCAACTTGCAGTGGATTCTGCGCAGACACTTGCACCAGCTCATCGGCAGCGAGGTGCGCCAGGTCCGAGCCGGTGGTAGGAGTGTCCTCGTTGGGCCGAAGTTGCAGGGCAAGTTTTTTCCCGATTTCAGGTGACGCTCTGGACACGCCGATGTTGTCAAAGTCCCACACGTCCTTGACAGCAAAAAACCTGGTTCCGTCAGCGAGCATTTCCGGGGCATTTTCAATCACGCTAACCTGCTTGGTGGCGTCGGCGCTAAGCTTGATGGTGCGAGCATTGCACTCGGAGAACGGGCAACGCACAATTACTTCATGGCCTTCAATCTCCTCAAACGTCGACATTGGTAGGGCAGTGGAGGTGGAGTGTGCGTGGGCTTGTAGGGCGCGGTGGCCGGGTTTCTGCATACGCTTTATCCCGCGGCCCATAGTGTGCACGCATGTGGACAGAAGCCCCAAGAATCAGTCTCTTCGTTTCTGCTGACGGGTTCAGGGCAACCAAAACCTGAATGACGCAAAGTTCTAAGCTACATGGCCACAAACCGCGAGGATGTCGTTGTTTCCATCTCCTAGGTGTGAGTGCGTCCCTGTCCTAAGAGACACCCGTACACCCACAAGTGAAAGGTCCCTGCTCTTCCGATGAGCCTCTAATTCCTAATGGCCGGAAGCAAATGGTTTTCGAACATTTTTCCTGGCCATTTTCTCTTGTTGACGAACACTCTAGGGTTTGTATGCCTGCATGAACCAAGGCGAAGAGGTACATTCTGCACCCTCAAGCATGGTTCAGTATAGCCTTCACTCAAGAATCCTACTTATCATTAGGATTCATTGATTGGCACTCGTCGGTGTGTTGGACTTCGCAGGGAGGAATTTTGTCGGTGAAGGCGGGGCGGCATCTCTAAAGCTGCGCAAGGCCCTGTTTACCACATCAACTATATCTAAAAAACCAAATCTCGAAAGAAAAACCGCTCGCCAGACCGTTCTAATCTCCCAGCTTCACGCGTAAAGTCGCAGAAAGTTTTTGTTGGAGTTTTTGTTGGAGATTTTGTCCCTGGAGGCTTCAATGAGTCTACAACAGCGACTTCACTCTGTCACGTCGGATAAGTCGGCTGATGTAGCCGAAGTAGGAAATGGTTGTCAGCCATGGGCCACGTTTAGCCCCTCTTTTTATGGACGACCACGCGTCTAAGAGGAACTTATTGGATCTGAGCACTGTTGAGGAAAGTGCTGTGGCCCAAACGGGGTATGCCAACCTTTAGAACTACATGTACGGTCGCTTTCTCGTGCGCTGGTGGCTAGAATAATATGACCCTTTACCTGGAAATGGTACCTTCCATGTTAAGACGGGTCACGTGTGCGGTAAGGTAGACGAGGCCTGGAATTCCCCTCCCTACTATTCCAGAGCGGGGAAAGAACCGGAAACGAAAATCAGCAAAACAGAGAAACAGTTTCCTACCAGAACTCCATCACTAGGACTGTGCGAACTGATTGAAGATGTTGGGTTGC